>CM061559.1:247637237-247653282 GCA_030864225.1 Capsicum baccatum var. pendulum | reverse complement strand
TGAAAGGAATGTAAATTCCCATTTTTCAGGAGGGTCCTGACCAAAAAATAAAATACCATTTTTCAGGAGGGTCCTGAACATAAACTAAATTCCCATTATTCCGGAGGGTGTTGAGAAGAAAATAAAATCCCATTTTTCTGGAGGTCTTGAACAGAAAGTAAAATCCCATTTTTCAGGAGGGTCCATTAAGTAAAATCCCATTTTTTCAGGAGGGTCCTGAATATAAAGTAAAATCCCATTTTTTAGGAGCGTACTGAACAGTAAATAAAATCCCATTTTTTAGGAGGGTCCTGATCATAAAGTAAAATTTTATTCTTTAGGAGGATCCTGAACAGAAAATAAATACCCATTTTTCAGGAGGGTCCTGAACAGAAAGTAAAATCACATTTTTCAGGAGGATCCTGATCATAAAGTAAAATCCTATTTTTCAGGAGGGTCCTGAACATAAAGTAAAATCCCTTTTTTCAGGGGGGGTCCTGAGTATAAAGTAAATTCCCATTTTTCAGGAGGGTGCAGAACAGAAAATAAAATCCCATTTTTCAGGAGGGTCCTGAACAGAAAGTAAAATCCCATTATTAAAGAAGGTCCTCAGCAGAAAGTAAAATCCCATTTTCCAGGAAGGTCCTGAACATAAAGTAAATTCCCATTTTTCAGGAGGGTCCTGAGCATTAAGTAAATTCTCATTTTTCAGGAGGGTCCTGAACAGAAAATAAAATCTCATTTTTTAGGAGGGTCCTGATGATAAAGTAAAATCCTTTTTTCCAGGAGGGTCCTGAACATAAAGTAAAATTCCCAATTTTCAGGAGGGTCCTAAACAGAAAGTAAAATCCCATTTTTCACAAGGGTCCTGAACAGAAAGTAAAATCCCATTTTTAAGTAGGTTCCTGACCAGAAAGTAAAATCCCATTTTTCGGGAGGGTCCTGAACAGAAAATAAAATCCCATTTTTCAGGAGGGTCCTAATCATAAAGTATAATACCATTTTTCAGGAGGGTCCTGAACAGAAAGTAAAATCCCATTTTTCAAGAGGGTCCTAAACAGAAAGTGAAATCCTATTTTTCAGGTGGGTCCTGATCATAAAGTAAAATCTCATTTTTCAGAAGGGTCCTGAACATAAAGTAAAATTCTCATTTTTTAGGTTGGTCGTGAACAGAAAGTAAAATTCCATTTTTCAGGAGCGTCCGGATCATATAGTAAAATCCCATTTTTCTGGAGGGTCCTGAACATAAAGTAAAATTACATTTATCAGGAGAGTCCTGAACAGAAAGTAAAATCCCATTTTTCAGGAGGGTCCTGATCATAAAGTAAAATCCCATTTTCAGGAGGGTCCTGAACAGAAAGAAAAATCCCATTTTTCAGGAGGTTCCTGAATAGAAAGTAAAATCTCATTTTTCGGGAGGGTCCCAAACAGAAAAAATAAAATCCCATTTATCAGGAGGGTCCTGATCATAAAGTAAAATCCCATTTTTTAGGAGGGTCCTAAATAGAAAGTAAAATCCCATTTTTCAAGAGGGTCCTGAACAGAAAGTAAAATCCCATTTTTCAGGAGGGTCCTGATCATAAAGTAAAATCCCATTTTTCAGGAGGGTCCTGAACATAAAGTAAAATTATCATTTTTCAGGAAGGTCCTGAACAGAAAGTAAAATACCATTTTTCAGGAGGGTCCTGATCATAAAGTAAAATCTCATTTTTCAGGAATGTCCTGAACATAAATTAAGATTCCATTTTTCAGGAGGGTCCTGAATAGAAAGTAAAATCCCATTTTTTTAGGAGGGTCCTGAACAGAAAATAAAATCCCATTTTTCAGTAAGGTCCTGATCATAAAGTAAAATCCCATTATTCAGGAGGTTCCTGAACAGAAAGTATAATCCCATTTTTCAAGAGGTTCTTGATCATAAAGTAAAATCCCATTTTTCAGGAGGGTCCTGAACATAAAGTAAAATCCTATTTTTCAGGAGGGTCCTCAGCATAAAGTTAATTCCCATTTTTCAGGAGGGTCCTGAACAGAAAGTAAAATCCCATTTTTTAGGAGGGTCCTGAACAGAAAATAAAATCCCATTTTTCACGAGGGTCCTGAACAGAATGTAAAATCCCATTTTTAAAGAGGGTCCTAAGAAGAAAGTAAAATCCCATTTTCCAGGAGGGTCCTGAACATAAAGTAAATTCCCATTTTTCAGGAGGGTCCTGAGAAGAAATTAAAATCCCATTTTTAAGGAGGGTCCTGCACATAAACTAAATTTCTATTTTTCAGGAGGGTCCTGAGAAGAAAATAATATCCCATTTTTAAGGAGGGTCCTCAACAAAAAAAAAATCCCATTTTTTTAGGAGGGTCCTGAACAGAAAATAAAATTCCATCTTTCAGTAGGGTCCTGATCATAAAGTAAAATCCCATTTTTAAGGAGGTTCCTGAACAGAAAGTAAAATTCCATTTTTCGGGAGGGTCCTGAACAGAAAATAAAATCCCATTTTTCAAGAGGGTCCTAATCATAAAGTAAAATACCATTTTTCAGGAGGGTCCTGAACAGAAAGTAAAATCCCATTTTTCAAGAGGGTCCTGAACAGAAAGTAAAATCCCATTTTTCAGGAGGGTCCTGATCATAAAGTAAAATCCCATTTTTCAGGAGGGTCCTGAACATAAAGTAAAATTCCCATTTTTCAGGTTGGTCGTGAACAGAAAGTAAAATTCCATTTTTCAGGAGGGTCCTGATCATATAGTAAAATCCCATTTTTCTGGAGGGTCCTGAACATAATGTAAAATTCCATTTATCAGGAGAGTCCTGAACAGAAAGTAAAATACCCTTTTCTAGAAGGGTCCTAAACAGAAAGTAAAATCCCATTTTTCAGGAGAGTCCTGAACAAAAAATAAAATCTCATTTTTCAGGAGGGTCCTGATCATAAAGTATAATCCCATTTTTCAGGAGGGTCCTGAACAGAATGTAAAATCCCATTTTGCAGGAGGGTCCTGAACAGAAAATAAAATACCATTTTTCAGGAGGGTCCTGAACATAAACTAAATTCCCATTATTCAGGAGGGTGTTGAGAAGAAAATAAAATCCCATTTTTCAGGAGGTCTTGAACAGAAAGTAAAATCCCATTTTTCAGGAGGGTCCATTAAGTAAAATCCCATTTTTTCAGGAGGGTCCTGAATAGAAAGTAAAATCCCATTTTTCAGGAGGGTCCTGAACAGTAAATGAAATCCCATTTTTTAGGAGGGTCCTGATCATAAAGTAAAATTTTATTTTTTAGGAGGATCCTGAACAGAAAATAAATACCCATTTTTCAGGAGGGTCCTGATCATAAAGTAAAATTCTCATTTTTCAGGAGGGTCCTGAACAGAAAGTAAAATGCCATTTTTCAGGAGGATCCTGATCATAAAGTAAAATTCTATTTTTCAGGAGGGTCCTGAACATAAAGTAAAATCCCATTTTTCAGGGCGGTCCTGAGTTTAAAGTAAATTCCCATTTTTCAGGAGGGTCCTGAACAGAAAATAAAATCCCATTTTTCAGGAGGGTCCTGAACAGAAAGTAAAATCCGATTATTAAAGAGGGTCCTCAGCAGAAAGTGAAATCCCATTTTCCAGGAGGGTCCTGAACATAAAGTAAATTCCCATTTTTCAGGAGCGTCCTAAGAAGAAACTAAAATCCCATTTTTCAGGAGGTGTCCTGAACATAAAGTAAATTCCCAGTTTTCAGGAGGGTCCTGTGCATAAAGTAAATTCCCATTTTTTGGGAGGGACCTGAACAGAAAATAAAATCTCATTTTTCAGGAGGGTCCTGAACAGAAAGTAAAATCTAATTTTTAAGGAGGGTCCTGAACATAAACTAAATTACTATTTTTCAAGAGGGTCCTGAACAGAAAGTAAAATCCCATTTTTCAGGAGGGTCCTGAACAGAAAGTAAAATCCCATTTTTCAGGAGGGTCCTGGACATAAAGTAAAATTCCATTTTTTTCAGGAGGGTTCTGAACAGAAAGTAAAATCCCATTTTTAGGAGGGTCCTGAACAGAAAGTAAAATCCCATTTTTCAGGAGGGTCCTGGACATAAAGTAAATTTCCATTTTTTTCAGGAGGGTTCTGAACAGAAAGTAAAATCCCATTTTTAGGAGGGTCCTGAACAGAAAATGAATTCCCATTTTTCAGTAGAGTCCTGATCATAAAGTAAAATCCCATTTTTAAGGAGGGTTCTTAACAGAAAGTAAAATCCCATTTTTTCAAGAGGGTCCTGAACAGAAAATAAAATCCCATTTTTCAGTAGGGTCCTGATCATAAAGTAAAATCCCATTTTTCAGGAGGTTCCTCAACAGAAAGTAAAATCCCATTTTTCGGGAGGGTCCTGAACAGAAAATAAAATCCCATCTTTCAGAAGGGTCCTGATCATAAAGTAAAATCCCATTTTTCTGGAGGGTCCTGAACAGAAAGTAAAATCCCAATTTTTAAGAAGGTCCTGAACAGAAAGTAAAATCCCATTTTTCAGGAGGGTCCTGATCATAAAGTAAAATCCCATTTTTCAGGAGGGTCCAGAACATAAAGTAAAATTTCCATTTTTCAGGTGGATCTTGAACAGAAAGTAAAATTCCATTTTTCAGGAGGGTCCTGATCATAAAGTAAAATCCCATTTTCAGGAGGGTTCTGAACATAAAGTAAAATTCCCATTTTTCAGGTTGGTCGTGAACAGAAAGTAAAATCCCATTTTTCACAAGGGTCCTGAACAGAAAGTAAAATCCCATTTTTAAGTAGGTTCCTGACCAGAAAGTAAAATTCCATTTTTCGGGAGAGTCTGAACAGAAAATAAAATCCCATTTTTCAGGAGGGTCCTAATCATAAAGTATAATACCATTTTTCAGGAGGGTCCTGCACAGAAAGTAAAATCCCATTTTTCAAGAGGGTCCTGAACATAAAGTAAAATCCTATTTTTCAGGAGCGACCTGATCATAAAGTAAAATCCCATTTTTCAGAAGCGTTATGAACATAAAGTAAAATTCCATTTTTCAGGTGCGTCCGGATCATATAGTAAAATCCCATTTTTTTGGAGGGACCTGAACATAAAGTAAAATTATATTTATCAGGAGAGTCCTGAACAGAAAGTAAAATCCCATTTTTCAGGAGGGTCCTGAACAGAAAGTAAAGTCCTATTTTCCAGGAGGATCCTGAACATAAAGTAAATTCCCAATTTTCAGGAGGGTCCTGAGCATAAAGTAAATTCCCATTTTTCAGGAAGGTCCTGAACGGAAAATAAAATCTCATTTTTCAGGAGGGTCCTGAACAGAAAGTAAAATATTATTTTTAAGGAGGTTCCTGAACATAAACTAAATTACTATTTTTCAGGAGGGTCCTAAGAAGAAAATAAAATTCTATTTTTTCAGGAGGGTCCTGAACAGAAAGTAAAATCCCATTTTTCAGGAGGGTCCTGAACATAAAGTAAAATTCCATTTTTTTCAGGAGGGTTCTGAACAGAAAGTAAAATCCCATTTTTAGGAGGGTCCTGAACAGAAAATGAAATCCCATTTTTCAGTAGGGTCCTGATCATAAAGTAAAATCCCATTTTTAAGGAGGGTTCTTAACAGAAAGTAAAATCCCATTTTTACAGGAGGGTCCTGAACAGAAAATAAAATCTCATTTTTCAGTAGGGTCCTGATCATAAAGTAAATTCCCATTTTCAGGAGGTTCCTGAACAGAAAGTAAATTCCCATTTTTCGGGAGGGTCCTGAACAGAAAATAAAATCCCATTTATCAGAAGGGTCCTGATCATAAAGTAAAATCCCATTTTTCAGGAGGGTCCTGAATAGAAAGTAAAATCCCAATTTTTAAGAACGTCCTGAACAGAAAGTAAAATCCCATTTTTCAGGAGGGTCCTGATCATAAAGTAAAATTCCATTTTTCAGGAGGGTCCTGAACATAAAGTAAAAATTTCCATTTTTCAGGAGGGTCTTGAATAGAAAGTAAAATTCCATTTTTCAGGAGGGTCCTGATCATAAAGTAAAATCCCATTTTCAAGGAGGGTCCTGAACATAAAGTAAAATTCCCATTTTTCAGGAGGGTCCTGAACAGAAAGTAAAATCCCATTTTTCACAAGGGTCCTGAACAGATAGTAAAATCCCATTTTAAAACAGGTTCCTGACCAGACAGTAAAATCCCATTTTTTGGGAGGGTCCTGAACAGAAAATAAAATCCCATTTTTCAGGAGGGTCCTAATCATAAAGTATATTACCATTTTTCAGGAGGGTCCTGAACAGAAAGTAAAATCCCATTTTTCAAGAGGGTCCTGAACAGATAGTAAAATCCTATTTTTCAGGTGCGTCCGGATCATATAGTAAAATCCCATTTTTTTGGAGGGACCTGAACATAAAGTAAAATTATATTTATCAGGAGAGTCCTGAACAGAAAGTAAAATCCCATTTTTCAGGAGGGTCCTGATCATAAAGTAAAATCCCATTTTTCAGGAGGGTCCTGAACAGAAAGTAAAATCCTATTTTCCAGGAGGATCCTGAACATAAAGTAAATTCCCAATTTTCAGGAGGGTCCTGAGCATAAAGTAAATTCCCATTTTTCAGGAAGGTCCTGAACAGAAAATAAAATCTCATTTTTTAGGAGGGTCCTGAACAGAAAGTAAAATCTTATTTTTAAGGAGGGTCCTGAACATAAACTAAATTACTATTTTTCAGGAGGGTCCTTAAGAAGAAAATAAAATTCTATTTTTTCAGGAGGGTCCTGAACAGAAAGTAAAATCCCATTTTTCAGGAGGGTCCTGGACATAAAGTAAAATTCCATTTTTTTCAGGAGGGTTCTGAACAGAAAGTAAAATCCCATTTTTAGGAGGGTCCTGAACAGAAAATGAAATCCCATTTTTCAGTAGGGTCCTGATCATAAAGTAAAATCCCATTTTTAAGGAGGGTTCTTAACAGAAAGTAAAATCCCATTTTTTCAGGAGGGTCCTGAACAGAAAATAAAATCTCATTTTTCAGTAGGGTCCTGATCATAAAGTAAATTCCCATTTTCAGGAGGTTCCTGAACAGAAAGTAAATTCCCATTTTTCGGGAGGGTTCTGAACAGAAAATAAAATCCCATTTATCAGAAGGGTCCTGATCATAAAGTAAAATCCCATTTTTCAGGAGGGTCCTGAATAGAAAGTAAAATCCCAATTTTTAAGAACGTCCTGAACAGAAAGTAAAATCCCATTTTTCAGGAGGGTCCTGATCATAAAGTAAAATTCCATTTTTCAGGAGGGTCCTGAACATAAAGTAAAAATTTCCATTTTTCAGGAGGGTCTTGAATAGAAAGTAAAATTCCATTTTTCAGGAGGGTCCTGATCATAAAGTAAAATCCCATTTTCAAGGAGGGTCCTGAACATAAAGTAAAATTCCCATTTTTCAGGAGGGTCCTGAACAGAAAGTAAAATCCCATTTTTCACAAGGGTCCTGAACAGATAGTAAAATCCCATTTTAAAACAGGTTCCTGACCAGACAGTAAAATCCCATTTTTTGGGAGGGTCCTGAACAGAAAATTAAATCCCATTTTTCAGGAGGGTCCTAATCATAAAGTATATTACCATTTTTCAGGAGGGTCCTGAACAGAAAGTAAAATCCCATTTTTCAAGAGGGTCCTGAACAGAAAGTAAAATCCTATTTTTCAGGAGGGTCCTGATCATAAAGTAAAATCCCATTTTTCAGAAAGGTCCTGAACATAAAGTAAAATCCCATTTTTCAGGAGGGTCCTGAACAGAAAGTAAAATCCCATTTCACAAGAGGGTTCTGAACAGAAAGTAAAATCCCATTTTTCAGGAGGGTCCTAAACAGAAAATAAAATCCTATTTTTAGGAGGGTCCTAATCATAAAGTAAAATCCCATTTTTAAGGAGGGTTCTAAAGAGAAAGTACAATCACATTTTTTTAGGAGGGTCCTGAACAGAAAATAAAATCCCATTTTTCAGTAGTGTCCTAATCATAAATTAAAATTTCATTTTTCAGGAGGTTCCTGAACAGAAAATATAATCCCATTTTTCAAGATGTTCTTGATCATAAAGTAAAATCCCATTTTTTAGGAGAGTCCTGAACATAAAGTAAAATCCCATTTTTCAGGAGGGTCCTAAGCATAAAGTTAATTCCCATTTTTTAGGAGGGTCCTGAACAGAAAGTAAAATCCTATTTTTTAGGAGGGTCCTGAACAGAAAATAAAATCCCATATTTCAGTAGGGTCCTGATCATAAAGTAAAATCCCATTTTAAGGAGGTTCCTGAACAGAAAGTAAAATCCCATTTTTTGGGAAGGTCCTGAAAAGAAAATAAAATCCCATTTTTCAGGAGGGTCCTAATCATAAAGTAAAATACCATTTTTCAGGAGGGTCCTGAACAGAAAGTAAAATCCCATTTTTCAAGAGGGTCCTGAACAGAAAGTAAAATCCCATTTTTCAGGAGGGTCCTGATCATAAAATAAAATTCCATTTTTCAGGAGGGTCCTGAACATAAAGTAAAATTCACATTTTTCAGGTTGGTCGTGAACAGAAAGTAAAATTCCATTTTTTAGGAGGGTCCTGATCATATAGTAAAATCCCATTTTTCTGCAGGGTCCAGAACATAAAGTAAAATTCCATTTATCAGGAGAGTCCTGAAAAGAAAGTAAAATACCATTTTCTAGGAGGGTCCTAAACAGTAAGTAAAATCCCATTTTTCAGGAGGGTCATGAACAAAAAATAAAATCTCATTTTTCAGGAGGGTCCTGATCATAAAGTATAATCCCATTTTTCAGGAGGGTCCTGAACAAAATGTAAAATCCCATTTTTCTGGAGGGCCCTGTTCATAAAGTAAAATCCCATTTTTTTGGAGGGTCCTAAACATAAACTAAATTCCCATTATTCAGGAGGATGTTGAGAAGAAAATAAAATCCCATTCTTCAGGAGGTCTTGAACAGAAAGTAAAATCCCATTTTTCAAGAGGGTCCATTACGTAAAATCCCATTTTTTTTCAGGAGGGTCCTGAATAGAAAGTAAAATCCCATTTTGCAGGAAAGTCCTGAACAGAATATAAAATCCCATTTTTTAGGAGGGTCCTGATCATAAAGTAAAATTTTATTTTTTAAGAGGATCCTGAACAGAAAATAAATTCCGATTTTTCAGGAGGGTCCTGATCATAAAGTAAAATCCCATTTTTAAGAAGGGTCCTGAACATAAAGTAAAATTCTTATTTTTCAGGAGGGTGCTGAACAGAAAGTAAAATCCCATTTTTCAAGAGGATCCTGATCATAAATTAAAATCCTATTTTTCAGGAGGGTCCTGAACACAAAGTAAAATCCCATTTTTCAGGAGGGTCCTGAGCATAAAGTAAATTCCCATTTTTCAGGAGGGTCCTGAATAGAAAATAAAATCCCATTTTTCAGGAGGGTCCTGAACAGAAAGTAAAATCCCATTTTTAAAGAGGGTCCTCAGCAGAAAGTAAAATCCCATTTTCCAGGAGGGTCCTGAACATAAAGTTAATTCCCATTTTTTAGGAGGGTCCTGAGCATAAAGTAAATTCCCATTTTTCAGGAGGGTTCTGAAAAGAAAATAAAATCCCATTTTTCAGGAGGGTCCTGAACAGAAAGTAAAATCTTATTTTTAAGGAGGGTCCTGAACATAAACTAAAATACTTTTTTTCAGGAGGGTCCTAAGAAGAAAATAAAATTCTATTTTGTTCAGGAGGGTCCTGAACTGAAAGTAAAATCCTAGTTTTAGTAGGGTCCTGGACATAAAGTAAAATTCCATTTTTTCAGGAAGGTTCTGAACAGAAAGTAAAATCCCATTTTTAGGAGGGTCCTGAACAGAAAATGAAATCCCATTTTTGAGGAGGGTCCTGATCATAAAGTAAAATCTCATTTTTAAGGAGGGTTCTTAACAGAAAGTAAAATCCCATTTTTTCAGGAGGGTCCTGAACAGAAAATAAAATCCCATTTTTCAGTAGGGTCCTAATTATAAAGTAAAATCCCATTTTTCAGGAGGTTACTGAACAGAATGTAAAATCCCATTTTTCGAGAGGGTCCTAAATAGAAAATAAAATCCCATTTTTCAGAAGGGTCCGAATCATATAGTAAAATCCCATTTTTCAGGAGGGTCCTGAACAGAAAGTAAAATCCCAGTTTTTAAGGACCTGAACATAAAGTTAATTCCCATTTTTTAGGAGGGTCCTGATCATAAAGTAAAATCCCATTTTTCAGGAGGGTCCTGAACCTAATGTAAAATTTTTATTTTTCAGGAGGGTCCTGAACAGAAAGTAAAATTCCATTTTTCAGGAGGGTCCTGATCATAAAGTAAAATCCCATTTTCCAGGAGGGTCCTGAACATAAAGTAAAATTCCCATTTATCAGGAGGGTCCTGAACAGAAAGTTAAATCCCATTTTTCAGGAGGGTCCTGAATAGAAAATAAAATTCCATTTTTCACAAGCGTCCTGAACAGAAAGTAAAATCACATTTTTAAGGAGGGTCCTTAGAAGAAAGTAAAATCCCATTTTCCAGGAGGGTCCTGAACATAAAGTAAATTCCCATTTTTCAGGAGGGTCCTGAGAAGAAATTAAAATTCCATTTTTCAGGAGGGTCCTGCACATAAACTAAATTCCTATTTTTCAGGAGGATCCTGAGAAGAAAATAAAATCCCATTTTTAAGGAGAGTCCTGAACAAAAAGTAAAATCCCATTTTTTTAAGAGGGTCCTGAACAGAAATTAAAATCACATTTCTTGGGAAGTTCCTAAACAGAAAATAAAATCCCATTTTTCAGGAGGGTACTGATCATAAAGTAAACTACCATTTTTCAAGAGGGTCCTGAACAGAAAGTAAAATCTCATTTTTCAAGAGGGTCCTGAACAAAAAGTAAAATCCCATTTTTTCAGGAGGGTCCTGATCATAAAGTAAAATTCCATTTTTCAGGAGGGTCCTGAACATAAAGTAAAATTCCCATTTTTCATGTTGGTCATGAACAGAAAGTAAAATTCCATTTTTCTGGAGGGTCCTGATCATAAAGAAAAATCCCATTTTTCAGGAGGGTCCTGAACATAAAGTAAAATTCCCATTTTTCAGGTTGGTCGTGAACAGAAAGTAAAATTCCATTTTTCAGGAGGGTCCTGATCATATAGTAAAATCCCATTTTTCTAGAGGGTCCTGAACATAAAGTAAAATTCCATTTATCAGGAGAGTCCTGAACAGAAAGTAAAATACCATTTTCTAGGAGGGTCCTAAACTGAAAATAAAATCCCATGTTTCAAGAGAGTCCTGAACAAAAAATAAAATCTCATTTTTCAGGAGGGTCCTGATCATAAAGTATAATCCCATTTTTCAGGAGGGTCCTGATCATAAAGTATAATCCCATTTTTCAGGAGGGTCCTGAACAGAATGTAAAATCCCATTTTTCCGGAGGGTCCTGAACAGAAAATAAAATACCATTTTTCAGGAGGGTCCTGAACATAAACTAAATTCCCATTATTCAGGAGGGTGTTGAGAAGAAAATAAAATTCCATTTTTCAGGAGGTCTTGAACAGAAAGTAAAATCCCATTTTTCAAGAAGGTCCATTAAGTAAACTACCATTTTTTCAGGAGGGTCCTGAATAGAAAGTAAAATCCCATTTTTCAGGAGGGTCCTGAACAGTAAATAAAATCCCATTTTTTAGGAGGGTCCTGATCATAAAGTAAAATTTTATTTTTTAGGAGGATCCTGAACAGAAAATAAATACCCATTTTTCAAGAGGGTCCTGATCATAAAGTAAAAATCTCATTTTTCAGGAGGGTCCTGAACAGAAAGTAAAATCCCATTTTTCAGGAGGATCCTGATCATAAAGTAAAATTCGATTTTTCAGGAGGGTCCTGAACATAAAGTAAAATCCCATTTTTCAGGGCGGTCCTGAGTTTAAAGTAAATTCCCATTTTTCAGGAGGGTCATGAACAGAAAATAAAATCCCATTTTTCAGGAGGGTCCTGAACAGAAAGTAAAATCCCATTATTAAAGAGGGTCCTCAGCAGAAAGTAAAATCCCATTTTCCAGGAGGGTCCTGAACATAAAGTAAATTCCCATTTTTCAGGAGCGTCCTAAGAAGAAACTAAAATCCCATTTTTCAGGAGTGTCCTGAACATAAAGTAAATTCCCAGTTTTCAGGAGGGTCCTGTGCATAAAGTAAATTCCCATTTTTTGGGAGGGACCTGAACAGAAAATAAAATCTCATTTTTCAGGAGGGTCCTGAACAGAAAGTAAAATCTAATTTTTAAGGAGGGTCTTGAACATAAACTAAATTACTATTTTTCAAGAGGGTCCTGAACAGAAAGTAAAATCCCATTTTTCAGGAGGGTCCTGAACAGAAAGTAAAATCCCATTTTTCAGGAGGGTCCTGGACATAAAGTAAAATTCCATTTTTTTCAGGAGGGTTCTGAACAGAAAGTAAAATCCCATTTTTAGGAGGGACTTGAACAGAAAGTAAAATCCCATTTTTCAGGAGGGTCCTGGACATAAAGTAAATTTCCATTTTTTTTAGGAGGGTTCTGAACAGAAAGTAAAATCCCATTTTTAGGAGGGTCCTGAACAGAAAATGAATTCCCATTTTTCTGTAGGGTCCTGATCATAAAGTAAAATCCCATTTTTAAGGAGGGTTCTTAACAGAAAGTAAAATCCCATTTTTTCAGGAGGGTCCTGAACAGAAAATAAAATCTCATTTTTCAGTAGGGTCCAGATCATAAAGTAAAATCCCATTTTTCAGGAGGTTCCTGAATAGAAAGTAAAATCTCATTTTTCGGGAGGGTCCTGAACAGAAAATAAAATCCCATTTTTCAGAAGGGTCCTGATCATAAAGTAAAATCCCATTTTTCAGGAGGGTCCTGAACAGAAAGTAAAATCCCAATTTTTAAGAAGGTCCTGAACAGAAAGTAAAATCCCATTTTTCAGGAGGGTCCTGATCATAAAGTAAAATCCCATTTTTCAGGAGGGTCCAGAACATAAAGTAAAATTTCCATTTTTCAGGTGGATCTTGAACAGAAAGTAAAATTCCATTTTTCAGGAGGGTCCTGATCATAAAGTAAAATCCCATTTTCAGGAGGGTTCTGAACATAAAGTAAAATTCTCATTTTTCAGGAGGGTCCTGAACAGAAAGTAAAATCCCATTTTTCACAAGGGTCCTGTACAGAAAGTAAAATCCCATTTTTAAGTAGGTTCCTGACCAGAAAGTAAAATTCCATTTTTCGGGAGAGTCCTGAACAGAAAATAAAATCCCATTTTTCAGGAGGGTCCTAATCATAAAGTATAATACCATTTTCAGGAGGGTCCTGCATAAAAAGTAAAATCCCATTTTTCAAGAGGGTCCTGAACAGAAAGTAAAATCCTATTTTTCAGGAGGGACCTGATCATAAAGTAAAATCCCATTTTTCAGAAGCGTCCTGAACATAAAGTAAAATTCTCATTTTTCAGGTTGGTCGTGAACAGAAAGTAAAATTCCATTTTTCAGGTGCGTCTGGATCATATAGTAAAACCCCATTTTTTTGGAGGGACCTGAACATAAAGTAAAATTATATTTACAAGGAGAGTCCTGAACAGAAAGTAAAATCCCATTTTTCAGGAGGGTCCTGATCATAAAGTAAAATCCCATTTTTCAGGAGGGTCCTGAACAGAAAGTAAAATCCCATTTTCCAGGAGGATCCTGAACATAAAGTAAATTCCCAATTTTCAGGAGGGTCCTGAGCATAAAGTAAATTCCCATTTTTCAGGAAGGTCCTGAACAGAAAATAAAATCTCATTTTTCAGGAGGGTCCTGAACAGAAAGTAAAATCTTATTTTTAAGTAGGGTCCTGAACATAAACTAAATTACTATTTTTCAGGAGGGTCCTAAGAAGAAAATAAAATTCTATTTTTTCAGGAGGGTCCTGAACAGAAAGTAAAATCCCATTTTTCAGGAGGGTCCTGGACATAAAGTAAAATTCCATTTTTTTCAGGAGGGTTCTGAACAGAAAGTGAAATCCCATTTTTAAGGAGGGTCCTGAACAGAAAATGAAATCTCATTTTTCAGTAGGGTCCTGATCATAAAGTAAAATCCCATTTTTCAGGAGGTTCCTGAACAGAAAGTAAATTCCCATTTTTCGGGAGGGTCCTGAACAGAAAATAAAATCCCATTTATCAGAAGGGTCCTGATCATAAAGTAAAATCCCATTTTTTCAGGAGGGTCCTGAATAGAAAGTAAAATCCCAATTTTTAAGAACGTCCTGAACAGAAAGTAAAATCCCATTTTTCAGGAGGGTCCTGATCATAAAGTAAAATTCCATTTTTCAGGAGGGTCCTGAACATAAAGTAAAAATTTCCATTTTTCAGGAGGGTCTTGAATAGAAAGTAAAATTCCATTTTTCAGGAGGGTCCTGATCATAAAGTAAAATCCCATTTTCAAGGAGGGTCCTGAACATAAAGTAAAATTCCCATTTTTCAGGAGGGTCCTGAACAGAAAGTAAAATCCCATTTTTTACAAGGGTCCTGAACAGATAGTAAAATCCCATTTTTAAACAGGTTCCTGACCAGACAGTAAAATCCCATTTTTCGGGAGGGTCCTGAACAGAAAATAAAATCCCATTTTTTAGGAGGGTCCTAATCATAAAGTATATTACCATTTTTCAGGAGGGTCCTGAACAGAAAGTAAAATCCCATTTTTCAAGAGGGTCCTGAACAGAAAGTAAAATCCTATTTTTCAGGAGGGTCCTGATCATAAAGTAAAATCCCATTTTTCAGAAAGGTCCTGAACATAAAGTAAAATCCCATTTTTCAGGAGGGTCCTGAACAGAAAGTAAAATCCCATTTCACAAGAGGGTTCTGAACAGAAAGTAAAATCCCATTTTCAGGAGGGTCCTAAACAGAAAATAAAATCCTATTTTTAGGAGGGTCCTAATCATAAAGTAAAATCCCATTTTTAAGGAGGGTCCTAAAGAGAAAGTACAATCGCATTTTTTTAGGAGGGTCCTGAACAGAAAATAAAATCCCATTTTTCAGTAGGGTCCTAATCATAAATTAAAATTCCATTTTTCAGGAGGTTCCTGAACAGAAAGTATAATCCCATTTTTCAAGATGTTCTTGATCATAAAGTAAAATCCCATTTTTTAGGAGAGTCCTGAACATAAAGTAAAATCCCATTTTTCAGGAGGGTCCTAAGCATAAAGTTAATTCCCATTTTTTAGGAGGGTCCTGAACAGAAAGTAAAATCCCATTTTTTAGAAGGGTCCTGAACAGAAAATAAAATCCCATATTTCAGTAGGGTCCTGATCATAAAGTAAAATACCATTTTAAGGAGGTTCCTGAACAGAAAGTAAAATCCCATTTTTTGGGAGGGTCCTGAAAAGAAAATAAAATCCCATTTTTCAGGAGGGTCCTAATCATAAAGTAAAATACCATTTTTCAGGAGGGTCCTGAACAGAAAGTAAAATCCCATTTTTCAAGAGGGTCCTGAACAGAAAGTAAAATCCCATTTTTCAGGAGGGTCCTGATCATAAAATAAAATTCCATTTTTCAGGAGGGTCCTGAACATAAAGTAAAATTCACATTTTTCAGGTTGGTCGTGAACAGAAAGTAAAATTCCATTTTTTAGTAGGGTCCTGATCATATAGTAAAATCCCATTTTTCTGCAGGGTCCAGAACATAAAGTAAAATTCCATTTATCAGGAGAGTCCTGAAAAGAAAGTAAAATACCATTTTCTAGGAGGGTCCTAAACAGTAAGTAAAATCCCATTTTTCAGGAGGGTCCTGAACAAAAAATAAAATCTCATTTTTCAGGAGGGTCCTGATCATAAAGTATAATCCCATTTTTCAGGAGGGTCCTGAACAGAATGTAAAATCCCATTTTTCTGGAGGGCCCTGTTCATAAAGTAAAATCCCATTTTTTTGGAGGGTCCTGAACATAAATTAAATTCCCATTATTCAGGAGGATGTTGAGAAGAAAATAAAATCCCATTCTTCAGGAGGTCTTGAACAGAAAGTAAAATCCCATTTTTCAAGAGGGTCCATTACATAAAATCCCATTTTTTTCAGGAGGGTCCTGAATAGAAAGTAAAATCCCATTTTGCAGGAAAGTCCTGAACA
>CM061559.1:247617237-247627237 GCA_030864225.1 Capsicum baccatum var. pendulum | reverse complement strand
AACGTTAGGAAGTCCAGAGACGTCGGCGGGAGCCTCAGGAAGAGTTATCTTTTCTGTTTAACAGCCTGCCTACCCTGGAATCGGCTCAGCCGGAGGTAGGGTCCAGCGGATGGAAGAGCACCGCACGTCGCGTGGTGTCCGGTGCGCTCCCAGCGGCCCTTGAAAATCCGGAGGACCGAATGCCGTCCACACCCGGTCGTACTAATAACTGCATTAGGTCTCCAAGGTGAACAACCTCTGGTCGATGGAACAATGTAGGCAAAGCAAGTCGGCAAAATGGATCTGTAAGTTTGGGAAAAGGATTGGCTCTGAGGGCTGGGCATGGGGGTCCCAGTCCCGAACCCGTCGGCTGTCGGTGGGACTGTGTCGCAATAGTAATTCAACCCAGTACGAGAGGAATCGTTGATTCACACAATTGGTCATCGCGCTTTGTTGAAAAGCCAGTGGCGCGAAGCTACCGTGTGCTGGATTCTGACTGAACGCCTCTAAGTCAGAATCCGGGCTAGAAGCAATACATGCACCCGCCATCCGCTTGACGACCCGCAGTAGGGGCCTCGGCCCCCAAGGGCATGTGTCGTTGGCTAAGCCGCGGTGGCGGAAGGGTCGCAGCGGCCGCCTTGAAGTACAATTTCCATCGAGCGGCGGGCAGAATCCTTTGCAGAAAACTTAAATACGCGACGAGGTATTGTAAGTGGCAGAGTGGCCTTGCTGCCACGATCCACTGAGATTCAGCCCTTTGTCTCTCCGGTTCGTCCCTCCCCATCCAATCCAACCACCCTGCCGCCCGTCTCTAAAGGAGGTTCGTGCATTCGTCCTTGAAAAATCCCACCAAGTGCTGCGAGCTCACCTCACCCGAGTTAGCCAAGCGTCGCGTGCGTTCCATTCCAAACAGTTAAGCATACGATATCAAGTGGCCTGTCGCGAAAAACAACGGCATCGCAACTGGAGGATTTCTGCGATTCGTAGTGCGGCATAAGTGCTCAACGAAGCGCTGATGATAGGCGAATTTACATGCCTATATTAATATATTTTGCCCATATTATAGCCTAGTTTTGAGATCAAATTATATATTTCATGCACTTTTAGTCCTTTTTCTTATAAATGAGCTAACGAACATTAAAGTTTCAGGTATAAATGATGCAAAATTCAGCATTTTATGGCTTACTTGACGCAAAAGAAAGCTCACGAAGGAAGGAAAGGGAGTTTACACGCCTAAGGACCAAAACTGCTGCATGGAAAATCTGTCCCGGGCTAAAACAACATTTCTGAAGACTTTGGGGACTTACAGACACAAAGCTGGATTTGGACAATGATACATTAACCTAGTACAATTGGGTTATGTATTTCATTAGTTTATTTGGACTATGATAATGTTACATTAACCTAGTACATTTGGGTTAAGTATTTCCTTAGTTTAGTAGGATTTGGTTATTTATTTCATTAGCATAGTAGGAGTAGGATAGGAGTATTATAAATACCCTATCATGCTAGAGATTTTGAATGAACTCCTCCCTTAGTGGAGAGATACATTCATCCCTCACCACAATACATTCTTCCATCCCTCTCTTCTTCCACCACAACAATTCTACAACTCTTCTAATCTTTCCATTAATCATATTTTCTTCTATTCATCTATTCTTATTTACCGCAACAAGAGAATTGTTACTTGCTAAGGAATCACGCTACACGCCTATCACCTAAGCCACACGCCATCAACCAAATATCTTGATATAATAACAATGCCAATCGTGATCTCCTTCGCATTCATGGGTAACTAAACTTCTCTGTTGGGGTTATGGAAGCCGAATGAGTTACTATCTATTGCTGTGAGTTTGTGAGTTCATGACACGTATATTGCTTATATCATTATTCTCTTCATCTTAATCCACATTCTTTGCGGTTGCAAACGCAAGAATACGCCAGTCTAACATTTAACTTGTTCGAGAGAAAGGTTATTTGTCTGGAAAAGAGATAATGTCAAGGTAGTAGGACACCCTTTCCTATTAAAAAGCTAGTGCCGTAACTGGACTAACCTCTTGGAGAATTCGTACCGTTAGACACGCTTTAAGCTCGAGAGAGTTAAAGTGAAATAGTCCTTGTTTAGGTCGAGAGACGCTTGGATTTACCATCGACTACAATTCTCTATAAGAAATTGCATGTCAAGACTCTACACACTCATAGCCAATAGAGACGTATACCTCAGAAGGTGGACATAACCCCAACGGCTCAATTCTCATTGTTTACGACTTACGTAACAATCTTTCTCTCTTTACTTTGCTATTTTCAGCTTTTACTTTATTATTTTTGTTACACATTACAATCCCCCCTTTTACGAGACTTGCACCAAAAGTTTAGTAATTTTGCTTACTTGTTGGCCAAGCTATTCCCTGTGGGATCGACACCCAACCCAGGTTGGGTTCTATATTTTCTAACGACCGCTTTACACTCCTACGAGAGCTGTAGATTGAGCGTTATCAAAAATTGGCGCCGTTGCCGGGGAATACGAGTGTCAATCAAGTTCGTGATAATTACTAGACCCTTTGGTCAAAGATTTTAGTACTTTTACTTTTAGTTTTTGTTTTTGTTTACTGCAGGTTTTTATTCAGTGCATGCCCCAAACTAGAAGTCATGGTCAACCGTTATTACCTATCAATCCTGAACCACAACGCATTGGAAGAATGGAAGCACAAGCAGAAATCGAAAGGATGGTTGCTCAACAGGAACAAGCAAGATTGGCTGCCCTTGCCGCTGCCCAAGTACACCAACAAAACATTGATAACCCTGGGCGAGCAACAAATCCTGAGGATGAGGATTTAGGTGACGACGAGTTGATAAACCCAAGGCATGTTGCTGAAACTGCAACACCTGCCAATAGAAGAGGTCGACAAGCTCGGTATAGGTATGATCGCCAACCTTTGCAGCCAGCTTTCGACGATGATGATGATGATCTTGATGGTGCCGGAGCCACTAGAGCTATAATTCCACCACCATTAGCGCCCGGAGCCAAGTTCAACATCACTAGCACCATGATTCATTTATTACAACTCAAGGGATTATTTGGTGGACTAGCAGGCAATGATCCGAATATGCATCTCATCAACTTTATTTCTACATGCAAGTCGTTTGACAATCCTGGTGTTGGTCAGAATGCAATTCGATTACGTCTATTTCCATTGTCTCTGTCTGGGGAGGCAACACTATGGTTGAATGGGCTGACTCCTGATTCTATTACAAATTGGAGGCAATTGAGAGACGCTTTCCTAGAAAGATTCTTTCCGCCATCCAAGAGGGCGCAATTGAGAGATGAAATCAGCAACTTTCGTCAGCTTCCCACTGAAGCTCTTCATGAAACATGAGAGAGGTTCAAGACAAAGCTAGCGAGATGCCCAAACCATCACATGACCAATGTTCACCTAATGGAGATCTTGTATAGAGCCTTGAATTCAATAACTAAACCAGTGGTGGATAATGCAGCTGGAGGTTCTTTCATGGACCTCACCTTTGGTCAAGCAAGCAATATGCTAGATTGCATGACGAAACAAAGTAGAGCTTGGCATACCAGGGATTCTGAGGTAGCAAGCCCCACTTTATCTATTGGCATGACTGCAGACCAACGAAGAAGAGAAGAAGAACGTGATCAATATATGGCGCTCATGAAAACCCAAATGGATCTTCTTACAAAGCATCTATTAGGGAAGACTGAAAAAGTTAAAGCGATTGCATCAAAAGGAAGAGACGAACCTGATTCGGAAGAGGAGGCCAACTACTTGAACAATCAGGGGGGTTTCCGAGGGAATACCCAAGGAAACCAAGATCGGAACTATTATGATAAATCTGGAAACAAAGACCAAGGTAGTTGGAAGAACAAGAATGAAAAGAGTGGTTTGTACGTTCCCCCTGGCAGACGTGATACCACCATATCTAATTCTAGAAGTATGGAAGACATGATGGCTAAATTATTGAAAGGAGTGGAAGCAACGAGCGCGTGAGTTACGGAGGTAATTAATGATTTGTCCACCATGAAACAATTAGTAGATTCACATTCCACTTCAATTAGACAACTAGAGCAGCAATTCAGTCAACTTTCAGCAGCACTCAACCAAAGAAAGGCCGGCACTTTACCTAGCGATACTATGCAAAACCCAATGAATGATGGGTCATGCATGGCCATCACTACCAGAAGTGGTAAGGTGATGGAAAATTCAGAAAAAGGCAAGCAAGTGATTGACGAAGTTGCGGACATGGATGACAACGCAAAAGGAGAAGATGCCGCAGCTACTACTCCTGACGTCAACAACGCCACATCCAGCACTGTGCAGCCTGAAAAATTGGGAAAACGAAAGCAAGAGGAGAAGAAAACCGTGGAGAGAACACTTCCATACCCACCACCACCTTTTCCCCAAAGATTGAAGAAGGTGGCAGATGACACAAAGTTCAGCCAATTCATGACTATGCTCAAGCAGCTGACCATTAATGTTCCATTGGTGGAGGCACTTGAACAAATGCCTGGATATGCGAAGTTTATGAAGGACCTGTTGACAAAGAAGCGGGCAGCAAGTTATGAGTTGGCGGATAATGTACATCATTGTAGTGCAATCGCTACAAGGTCGCTAGTTCAAAAGAAGGCAGATCCTGGAGCTTTCACTATTCCTTGCACAATTGGATCGTTGGATTTTGCTAAGGCATTGTGCGATCTAGGTGCTAGCATCAATTTGATGCCACTATCCATCTACAAGAAGTTGGGGCTAGGCGATCCGACACCAACCAATATGAGGCTCGTGATGGTTGATAGGTCGGTAAAATGACCTGTGGGTATCTTGAATGATGTGTTGGTGAAAGTTTCTTCATTCATCTTTCCTGCAGACTTTGTTATTCTGGATTGTAAGGAGGATTCTGAAGTTCCCATAATCTTGGGACGTCCTTTCCTTGCAACTGGAAGTATGCTTATTGACATAAAAGATAATGAGCTTTTGTTTCGAATTAATGGCGAAGTGGTACGGTTTGATATATGCAAAACAATGAAGCAGCCCAGCGATATGAATGAGTCATCTGTAGCTGATGTTCATCATGAGGATACGAAAGCATTATCTATAGAGAAACAACCTACTGTTGAGCCATTGTCTGTAGTGCCGCTGAATGTTGAGCATGAAGATAATGAAGGTTATGAAGGACTTATGAGTGCTCTAATAGAAATAGAGCCTTATACTCCTAAGCAACTGGATTGTGATCTCAAGAATCAACCAATAGCGAAGACTCCCATTGACGAGCTACCAATGCTAGAATCACAAGAGCTCCCCGATTATCTAAGGTATGTGTTCTTGGAAAGTAGAAATATACTTCCAAAGAGTGTAGATGATTTAAGTGAACAGCACGTAGAGGCTCTCATCTCTGCTCTGAAGAGATACAAGAGAGCTATGGGTTGGGATATTGATGATATAATTGGTGACTCTCCGGAGAAACGTACGACCCATCTTGAAGAAGATCGCATGCCCACAGGTAAGCCTCATTGTCGTCTAAATCCTTTCAGAAAATGATCCATCACTTACCTCGATGAAGTCTGAGTACTCGAGGTAACTATGTCGAGCCACGACAATAAATAAGGCGCTAGATGGGAGGCAACCCATCGTTTTATCGTTTTATCATTTATCGTTTTTCTTTTCATTCTAGTACTTGTTTTGTTTTGCTAAATGAAAAATCCAAAAATAAGAGTCGTGCCACGACCAAAACTAAGGCGCTTGGTGGGAGGAAACCCATCGTACTAATCGTTTTCGTTTGGTTTTGAGCAAATATAGGTGCAAGAAGTATTCAATGAGGAGATTGATTTCAATTGACGATTTGGACGCATTGTATGGTAAAGTTGGTAAGTTAGGAATGGTGATGCATAAGGCTAAGGATTGAGCATTTCTCACGCCAAAATAGGCATCGGGAAAGGCTAGGCCTTGGTAAAACTAGGCCACGAACGATGCACAACCTATCCTATAGCCTAAGGTCTCAGAATCTAGTGTGCTATACACTATGCGCCGCCTATTCCTAGGTATGCTTTTGACTATGCGCCGCCTATACTATGGCATTTGGTCTCAGTATCTCATATGCCATAGACTATGCGGCGCATATGTCTACAAATGCCATAGACTATGCGGCGCATATGTCCCATTATGCTATAGACAATGCGTCGCATATGTCATGTCTATGCTAAGTATTATGCGCCGCATATGTGGTATTTTTGTCTCCAAAACCGATTGTAAATGGGTCAAAACCCGACCCATTCTCTTCCTATATAAAGGGGACTTAGTTTTACAACACAACCACACTAAAAATTGACCTAAGGGTGCCGCATATACATCCAAATCCTCTCAAAATTTTCTTCTTTTGCTCTTCCAATTCACAAAACCATCTCCACAAGCTTCAAGCAAGTAAGTAATCTCTTATTCTTCATTTATTTCTCGTAAGTACTACGTTGCTATGTCTATTATGAATTGCTAAATCGTATAAAATTATTGGTGATGTTCATGTGTTTGGATTGTTGATACAAAATCATGTGAGTGAACATGTACGTAGGAAAATCTTGACTTGTTTCCGACTTGAAATTGGTTTTAATAGCATTGTTATACTATTTGCGGAATTACTATGGCTATGAATAGTGCTTAAGATTGTTGTTTGGATACTTACATGTTAGACTATCCCGGCCATCGGGATAAGACTTATAGTGCCTACCGACATAAGAGGTTGTGATTGTTGTAAGAATAACTATTCCATGTGGTAATCCCTATGTAGTAGTGTTGCTATATCTACCATGAAAGTATTCCAATGGCTTCAAGTAAGTGATGCATTGCTGATTTTCTTGTCGGAATACAATCCTAAAACGTATGTCGACGAAATCTGAGTAATCGACCACTTTCGCTTCACTGATTTGTGTTAACAAAACTAAGTGTGGGGTGGTACCCCTACTGCTTATGTATAGATTGTATCCATTGAGATTGTTCTACCATTAACACTATTTCAAGTCTCAGGTACAATGGCACCTAAAGAGAGACAAGGCAAGGAGAAGGCTACCACTTCCCAAAAGGGCAAGAAAAGAGGCCGCAAGGAGCAAGGAGAACCCTCCCCGCTGCAAACACCTTGACTCATGCTTATAATTAAGTGGGATACTTATAAGGAACTTCTAAGGATGACGACTCTGATGATGATTCCAATGCAAGGGGTATGACCCCATACATAGAGGATAAGTCCGACCAACCAGGTTCCTCGTATTTATTTTCCACTGAGGACAGTGTCCCGACTAAGTGTGGGGTGGTGGTATTGCATGCTATACTTCTCTATTCGCATCTATGTTTGTTTGCTTTTGTTTAATTTTTGTTTCGTTTTGTTTCGTTTTGTTTTTTAGTAGTTAAAATTTTTTTTAGCTTCTTGTTTTTTAGTAGTTAAAATTTTTTTTAGCTTCGCATGAAATTATTTTGATAGGCAGCATGAGATTATAACAAGAGTATGTGCTACAATTGTGACTATTGAGACGTTTAGTCTCTAGTTGTGACTCATTATGTGATATTTTGTGGTTCAATTCCTTCACTTGTTGGGTCGAGAGTGTATATTACTTCCAATCAAGTCGACTATGTGCCTTGTGTGTGTGAGATTAATAGTATCTTCTATGTATGTGGCTAATGCTAGAACTTGCCTGGTATGTATGCAAAGCGAAAATAAGGAGTGTAAGTTTAGGATATGATTGAGGCATTTCTTTGGCAACCTATATTTGTTTACCTTCAGTTTTACCTACCCATGGACATCATCCCTAGTTAAACCCTTTTGCGCCTTTAGCCTATTTCTTTGACAACCTTGTATGTAAGCCTAATCCATTTTTTAAGACCGTAATTTGATCCAAATTCCTATGTACTTTAAATTTAAAAAGTCATGTGACAACATAAGAGGAAATTGGGTAAGTATGATGCTTTAAATTGTAAATGGTGCTTGAATGTGTTATGGAAAAGAAAGTGCTATCATAAGAGGTATGTTGTGAAAAGAAAAAAGAAAAGAAAGCTGAAAAGTGAGTTATGCTTAAAATTGAAAAACAAAAGATGAGAACAAGGGTGGAAGAATAAAAGAAAGAAAGGTTGAAAGAAAAAAGTGTCAATGATACAATGTGATGTATTAAAGTGCTTAGGAACTTAGTCACTATTTCTGGCCAAAATAGCTGATCCTACCCGTCCCTTAGCCTACATTACAACCATCAAAAGACCTACTTGATCCTAAGCTTAGCATTCTGACATTTAGTGGAGTACTACACTAAGGGCAAGCCTATGGTCATCAGTTGCTACATATGAATTCTTTGTGAGAGCGAGAGCAAGGATATTTTTGATACCCATGTTTGAAAAATATGCTACACTTGTGAGTGACTATGGGTAATATATTGTGAGACACACATGGTTGATGAGTTTTGGATAGTTGTGTATGATTCTTTGTGCCTTGACTTTTGAATATGAGTTAACCACCATCACGAGTCTATGCTAGAGGTTAAATGGTTTCTACTAATGATCGGAAAACTACTCTTTGTTGATAATTGTTGTGGTTGTCTTGACGAATGTTTTGTGTTGTTGCTGTGAAACCCTAAGTTGATGTTTAGAGGGACATGATATTTTGTTCAAGGACGAACAAAGCTGCAAGTGTGGGGTGTTGATGATAGGCGAATTTACACGCCTATATCAATATATTTTGCCCATATTTTAGCCAAGTTTTGAGAACAAATTATATATTTCATGCACTTTTAGTCCTTTTTCTTATAAATGAGCTAACGAACATGATTAGTAAAGTTTTAGGTATAAATGATGCAAAATTCAGCATTTTATGGCTTACTTGACGCAAAATAAAGCTCACGAAGGAAAGGGAGTTTACACGCCTAAGGACCAAAACTGCTGCATGGAAAATCTGTCCTGGGCTAAAACAACATTTCTGAAGACTTTGGGGACTTACAGACACAAAGCTGGATTTGGACAATGATACATTAACCTAGTACAATTGGGTTATGTATTTCATTAGTTTATTTGGACTATGATAATGTTACATTAACCTAGTACATTTGGGTTAAGTATTTCCTTAGTTTAGTAGGATTTGGTTATTTATTTCAATAGCATAGTAGGAGTAGGATAGGAGTATTATAAATACCCTATCATGCTAGAGATTTTGAATGAACTCCTCCCTTAGTGGAGAGATACATTCATCCCTCAACACAATACATTCTTCCATCCCTCTCTTCTTCCACCACAACAATTCTGCAACTCTTCTAATCTTTCCATTAATCTTATTTTCTTCTATTCATCTATTCTTATTTACCGCAACAAGAGAATTGTTACTTGCTAAGGAATCACGCTACACGCCTATCACCTAAGCCACACGCCATCAACCAAATATCTTGATATAATAACAATGCCAATCGTGATCTCCTTCGCATTCATGGGTAACTAAACTTCTCTGTTGGGGTTATGGAAGTCGAATGAGTTACTATCTATTGCTGTGAGTTTGTGAGTTCATGACACGTATATTGCTTATATCATTATTCTCTTCATCTTAATCCACATTCTTTGCGGTTGCAAACGCAAGAATACGCCAGTCTAACATTTAACTTGTTCGAGAGAAAGGTTATTTGTCTGGAAAAGAGATAATGTCAAGGTAGTAGGACACCCTTTCCTATTAAAAAGCTAGTGCCGTAACTGGACTAACCTCTTGGAGAATTCGTACCGTTAGACACGCTTTAAGCTCGAGAGAGTTAAAGTGAAATAGTCCTTGTTTAGGTCGAGAGACGCTTGGATTTACCATCGACTAGAATTCTCTATAAGCAATTGCATGTCAAGACTCTACACACTCATAGCCAATAGAGACGTATACCTCAGAAGGTGGACATAACCCCAACGCCTCAATTCTCATTGTTTACAACTTACGTAACAATCTTTCTCTCTTTACTTTGCTATTTTCAGCTTTTACTTTATTATTTTCGTTACACATTATAATCCCC